>CM051269.1:64456581-64461581 GCA_027921565.1 Artemia sinica | reverse complement strand
TAACAACCCTTCCACGCCGACCATTTCCCCAAACACATCCAATCAAAATTTTGAGATAGCCATTTTGTTCGGCGTAGTTGATTTCCAGATAGAAAATATGTTTTTGAGGAGGACAACCCTCAGGGCAAGGGTTTTAAGCTATGCCCTGGGGGCATATAAGAACGATGTTGGCACAATGTACTATTTATTATATTTTCCTTTAGACCAGGGCACTTCGTATTGAAGAAGTTGTCATAGAAACTTCTAAAAGGGCTTATTCAATTGGAAATTGGAGTGACTCGTGCCCTTTTTTATAGTCGAAAGTGATTGGAAGGCAGCTAACAAAATCCTTCCACGCCCACCATTTCCTGAAACACATTCAATCAAAATTTTGAGATAGCCATTTGTTCAGCATAGTTGATTTCCAAATAGAAATTACGTTTTTTGAGGAGGACACTCCCCCACAGCCCTTAGGGCAAGGGTTGTAAGTTATGCCCTTGGGGCATATATAGGTTTTTTTTTTATAGAAAGCGTTGTCGCAGAAACTCAAAACGAGCAGAAATTAGCATAAGTTGGGTGCAAAACCCCTATGCCTTCCCAAGGCCAGAACAAAATTTGTCCTTTACTGAATAAATATAAATGTTTTTACTTTTATAACCTTAATAAATCAAATAATATTAACATTTTGATTACTAAATATCAGTATATGTATATTAAACTGACAATGCACATTCATTTGTATTTTTCAGTAAAGTGCAAATTTTGTTCTGGCCTTGGGAAGGCATAGGGGTTTTGCACCCAACTTATGTTAATTTCTGATCGTTTTGAGTTTGACTCGGTTAATTATTGTAATTTCTGTTCGTATTTGGTTTCATTTATTTATCGATGCTGATTTGTGGTAGTTTCACGATTGGTAGATTATTTGACTTTATTTTTGCTCATTTTTTGTTTAATGGAGTTCTTTACTTTTCTTAAGAAAAAACTTATTCTGTGGAAAAAGTTTTTTAAATTAATCTACTATTAAAAAAGGCACCAGCCCTTTCAATTTCCAATTGAATGAGCCCTTTGAAGTTTCTACGACAACGCTTTCAATAAAAACCTTATATGCCCCCAGTGCATAACTTACAACCCTTGCTCTGAGGGCTGTGGGGGGAGGGGTTGTCATCCTTAAAGACCGAATTTCCAAAACTTTCAACTACGTTGAATAAAATGGCTATCTAAAAATTTTTATTGGATGTGTTTGGGGAAAAGGTGGGCGTGAGAGGGGGTTAGTTGCCCTCAAATCACTTTCGACTGTTGAAAAGGGTACTATCCCTTTGAATTTCAAATCGAATGAGCCCTTTTTCAAGTTTCTACGACAAAGAATTCAACAAAAACCTTATATGCCTCCAAGGCATAGCTTATAATCCTTGCCCTGAGGGTTGTGGGGGAGTGTCCTCCTCAAAAAATATATTTTCTATGTGGAAATCAACTACGCTGAACAAAATGGCTATCTCAAAATTTTTATTGGATGTGTTTAGGGGAATGATGGGCGTGGGGGGGAACTAGTTGCCCTCCAATCACTTTTGACTATTAAAAGGGGCACTAGCCCTTTGATTTCCAACCGAATTAATTTTTTTGAAGTTTCTACGACAACGCCTTCTTTATAAACCTTATATGCCCCCAGGGCATAACTTAAAACCCTTGCCCTGAGGGCTGTGGGGGAGTGTCCTCCTCAAAAACATATTTTCTATCTGGAAATCAACTACGCTGAACAAAATGGCTATCTCAAAATTTTGATTGGATGTGTTTGGGGAAATGATGGGCGTGGGGGGGGCTAGTTGCCCTCCAATCACTTTTGACTATTAAAACGAGCACTAGCCCTTTGAATTTCCAATCGAATGAGCCTTTTTGAAGTTTCTACGACAACGCCTTCTATAAAAATCTTATATGCCCCCAGGGCAAAACTTAAAACCCTTGCCCCGAGGGTTGTGGGGGAGTGTCCTCCTTAAAAACATATTTTCTATCTAGAAATCAACTACGCTGAACAAAATGGCCATCTCAAAATTTTGATTGGATGTGTTTGGGGAAATGATGGGCGTGGGGGAGGGCTAGTTGCCCTCCAATCTTTTTCGACTATTAAGAAAGGCACTAGCCCTTTGAATTTTCAATCGAATGAGCCTTTTTTGAAGTTTCTACGACAACGCCTTCTATAAAAACCTTATATTCTCCCAGGGCATAACTTAAAACCCTTGCCCTGAGGTTGTGGGGGAGTGTCCTCCTCAAAAACATATTTTCTATCTGGAAATCAACTACGCTGAACAAAATGGCTATCTCAAAATTTTGATTGGATGTGTTTGGGGGAATGATGGGCGTGGGGGGGGGGGGGCTAGTTACCCTCCAATCACTTTCGACTATTAAAAAGGATAATAGCCCTACGAATTTTCAATCGAATGAGCCTGTTTTGAAGTATCTACGACCACGCCTTCTATAAAACCTTATATTCTCCCAGGGCATAACTTAAAAACCCTTGCCTTGAGGGTTGTGGAGGAGTGTCCTCCTCAAAAACATATTTTCTATCTGGAAATCAACTACGCTGAACAAAATCGCTATCTCAAAATTTTGATTGGATGTGTTTGGGGGAATGATGGGCGTGGGGGGGGGGGGGGGCTAGTTACCCTCAAATCACTTTCGACTATTAAAAAGGGTAATATCCCTACGAATTTTGAATCGAATGAGCCTGTTTTGAAGTTTCTACGACCACGCCTTCTATAAAAACCTAATATGCCCCCAGGGCATAACTTATAACCCTTGTCCTGATGGTTGTGGGGGAGTGTCCTCCTCAAAAATATATTTTCTATATGGAAATCAACTACGCTGAACAAAATGGCTATCTCAAAATTTTGATTAGATGTGTTTGGGGGAATTATGGGCGTGGGGGGGGGAGGCTAGTTGCCCTCTAATCACTTTCGACTATTAAAAAGGGCACTACCCCCTTTGAATTTCAATCGAATGAGCCTTTTTTGAAGTTTCTACGACAACGCCTTCTATGAAAACCTTATATGCCCCCAGGGCATAATTTAAAACCCTTGCCCTGAGGGTTGGGGGGAGTATCCTCCTCAAAAAACATATTTTCTATCTGGAAATCAACTACACTGAACAAAATGGCTATCTCAAAATTTTGATTGGTTATGTTTGGGGGAATGATGGGCGTGGGGCGGGGTGTAGTTGCCCTCCAATCACTTTCGACTATTAAATAGGTTACTAGCCCTTCGATTTCAAATCAAATGAGCCTGTTTTTAAATTTTCTACGACAACGGTTCTATAAAAACCATATATGCCTCCAGGGCATAACTTAAAACCCTTGCCCCGAGGTTTGTGGGGGAGTGTCCTCCTCAAAAAGATATTTTCTATATGGAAATCAACTACGCTGAGCAAAATGGCTATCTCAAAATTTTGATTGGATGTGTTTGGGGGAATGATTGGTGTGGGGGGTGCTAGTTGCCCTCCAATCACTTTCGACTATTAAAAAGGGCACTAGCCACCCCAATTTCCAATCGAATGAGCCCTTTTCGAAGTTTTTACGACAACTCCTTCGATACGAAGTGCCTGTCGAAGAAAGAAGAAAAAAAGCACATTGTGGCCACATCGTTCTTTACTTAGGCAGCGCTAGCGCGCTGCCTGTGAAAGTGATTGGAGAGCGACTAACGCCCCTCTTACGCCCATCATTTTCCCAAACATATCCAACCAAAATTTTGAGATATCCATTTTGTTCAAAGTAGTTGAAAGTTCTGGAAATTAGGTCTTTTAGGATGATAACCCCCTCAGAGCCCTCAGTGCAAGGGTTGTAAGTTATGCCCTGGGGGCCTATAAGGTTTATATAGAAAGTTGTTGTAGAAATTTCAAAAAGGGCTCATTTGATTGGAAATTGAAATTGCCCTTTTTAATAGGTGAAAGTGAGTGGAGAATAATTAACCCCCCTCTCACGCCAACCTTTTCCCCAAAAACTTTCAATCAAAGTTTAGAGATAACCATTTTGTTCAACGTAGTTGAATGTTCTGGAAATTATGTATTTAAGGATGACAAACCCCCCAGAGCCCCACGGGCAAAGGTTGTAAGTCGAGCCCTGAGGGCATATAAGGTTTTTATAGATAGAGTTGTCGTAAAACTTCAAAAGGGGCTCATTCAATTGGAAATTGAGAGGGCTAGTGCCCTTTTTAATAGTCGAAAGTGATTGGAGGGTAACTACCCCCCCTCTCTCACGCCCACCATTCCTCCAAACACATCCAATCAAAATTTTCAGATAGCCATGTCAACGTAGTAGAAAGTTCTGGAAATAAGGTCTTTGAGAATGACACCCCCCCCAGCCCTCAGGGCAAGGGTTGTAAGTTATGCCCTGGGGGCCTATAAGGTTTTTATTGATAGTGTTGTCGTAGAAACTTCAGAAGGGCTCATTTGATTGGAAATTGAAAAGGCTAGTGCCATTTTTAATAGTTGAAAGTGATTGGAGAGCGACTAACGCCTCTCTCACGCCCACCATTTCCCCAAACACATCCAATCAAAATTTTGAGATAGCCATTTTGTTTAACGTAGTTTAAATTTCTGGAAATTTGGTCTCTTAGAGGATGACAGCCACCCTAACAGCCCTTAGGGTAAGGGTTGTAATTTATGCCCTGGGGGCGTATAAGGTGTTTATAGAAAGCGTCGTCGTTTTAAAAAGGGTTCATTCGATTTGAAATCGAAATGCCTAGTGCCCTTTTTAATAATCGAAAGTAATTGGAAAGCTTGACATATTTATAGTAAAGATCGATGTGGGAATAATGTATTGTTTTTTTTGTTGTTGTTGTTGTTTTTTAGACCAGGGCACTTCACATCGAGGAGCCCTCCCATTTGCTCATTATATTAAACTAAATGTTGCCTTAAGATTAAATCAAAATGCACGCCCGCCCTCCCATTTGCTCATTATATTAAACTAAATGTTGCCTTAAGATTAAATCAAAATGCACTGTGTTAATGCTAATTCCCAATAAGGCATCTCAGCA